>JAHDVE020003084.1:0-30855 GCA_022606495.2 Halesus radiatus | reverse complement strand
ATAAAAATAAATGACAATATTTGGCTTAGTGGATATAACGCTCAGACGCATTGGTGACACCGAGTTCAAGCCATGTAAACTATTTTTTGGTCTGTTTAATTTTCTGAAAGTAAGGGATGTTTACAAGCGTGGGTAGGGAGAATCCAAGTATACTATATCGATGGGATAATGTAAGTGTGTGAATGAAGAGGGAGGGAACAGTTATAAGTACAGATATTCGCCTGCATAAAGAAAGGCTTCTGAAATGCCATCACGTAACCCGTAAAATCCCAACCAAATCGCTATTGAAATGCGTTAAGCTTTCAGAGAAAAGAGATCGATATTTCAGCAATAAAATCCGTTCCGATAAACATAAATTTACCAGCGAAGCCGTATTTTTATGTAAAAAACGTGGCTTTCTGTGGAAATCCTTTCCTGACCTCAACAGTACCTATCCATACTGGCACTAGCTTGAAGTTACGTACCTACAAACCATGTACCGAACAGTGATTTGCATCGTTCTGGATGAATCGCTAGTTCAATAAATGCAAATTCACCTCGTGATATCATTTTTAATTAAATAAAAACAAAATAAAAACAAAGTTATTTCAAATGGTGCAGAAATAACTTTGTGGAGTCACTATTTATTAAACAATCAATAATTACTTTAATCATTGAACAAAATAATCTTAACATAACCCTAGTGAAAGATGAAACTGGACAAAAGGACAGAAACTAAAAAATATTTCAGTCGCATCTGGGACACGAACAGGTCTCTGCCTATCCGGGGCAATTGCCCGGAATGCGACTGAAATATTTTAGTTTCTCCTTTATCAGTTTCTCTTTCATTAGACCCATGTTAATATTATTTTCTTCAATGATTAAATATTACGATGAGGTTTTTAAATCTCAATAAAAATAATTACTTTGTTTAAAGCCACTGTATTTAATATGTTAATATCTACATCTTTCAGAAGCAAAGCTCTCCTATTCAGGATAAACAATTTACCTACTAAAAATAATGTAATTATTTCATAATATAATTAGTTTATATTAAATAGAGTGGTTTTAAACAAAGCAATTATTATTAATTTAACAAATAATAACAAAAAAATGTTTGAATTAGTGTTTAACTGTCCCCTTACGGTGCCAGACACTCGGTTACCTGAGCCAACATTTTTGCTCCTAACGAATTAATATTTAATATTTTTTTATAACCCTAAGATGTATTTTGAATAATAATCAACCATAATTAATAACTGTTGATAAATTGTATTATTATTTTTGGCTTAAAAAGCAATATTGTTATGAATTTGTTTGGGGTAACTCGGAGTCCTGCACCGGGCAGCGCGTTATAATTTGGCACCGTAGAGGAAGTGTTAATAAACAAATCTACATGTTTAGAAACCAATGCTTCCCTCGTCAGGATACAACGTATATTGAAAAAATAATGACATGTAAGCATTGTAAAAATATAATTGTAGACGTAGAAAATAACAGGAGGTGGTGAGAGAGGTAAATAATTACATAAATACATACATCTTCTTCCCCTTGTGCTACTCGGGTCAGGGACCCATCGCATCGATAAGGCCTCTCCGGGTGTCATTGTCCTTCGCTACGTCAACGGCATCGGCACTTCCATAGTAGGTATAACCTCTGGAGTTGTTTCTCCCACCTGTGTAAGGGGCAGCCCACTAGACATCTTCCCCCTGGAATAGGGTACCTTCTGGCATTCTTAATACATGCCCAAGCCACCTCAGTGGCGACTATTCTATGAAGAGTAGCAGTGGTTTGATGTTAAATAAATTTATCGTTGTCGCGATATGTGAATACAACCTAACATTTCCAATTGTTCGGTGCCAGTGATAGATACTATGGCTTTCCCCATGGAATATGCTGTATGGTAGGTAGGCTTCCTCAATATAAATAAATTTCTCTGTCGGTTTTAATTTGGCAATTCATATTACCTAAATATCTTATAGGGCACATCTCAACTCAATTGTATTTTTAGAACAGAAAATAATACATGGAAACCAATAAAAAGATCACACCTGAATTTGAACAACAATAAATTCTTTTTTGTTGTTCGTATCATAATTCTTTGATTGAATTTAGAATTTCCTTTGAATTTTAAAGGCACTTTTGAATTAATAAATATAATGCCATGCGAGAAAAGTCTGGTAGGCACCGACATAGTAGTTTATACAGGGTGTACCAGAACGTAACCAACAACCTTTAACCAGTGATTCCTGAGTTCATTTGGAGTAACAAATATAAATGAAAATTTGATCTCTGGTGAATCTCAATTTAAAAGATTTTTATTTCAAATTCAAACACAAAAATGCTTTCATATTTACATGTTTACTCTAAACACTCAGGTATCACTGATCAAAGTTTACCGGTTACGTGCTGATGCGGTTTTTTAACTAATTAACTAACCATTACGCCGTTTCTCCGTAGAGGAAGGCAGAGAGGACGGACCGCCAAACAACTCGATATTGGCATACACTTCTTGCTTCATTCACATTCATACAACGCCTCATACATTTTATTCTGTTATTCCGACGTCTGACATGGGCCAACTCAAGCATTTGATCCAATTGATCGTGCCATGTCTTCCTCGGACGTTCCCGGCTTCTTCTTCCATTTACATTCATATATTATCCTTACACTCCTTAAACACATTCGCCTGAGATTATTATTATTTTTATAAACTAATCCTCATGCAAGTCTTTTTCTCCTTTCTATCTTCTATTGTCTATTATAATTTTTTAAAATTTTTAGCATGTTTATATATTAAATCTATATGTTCACACTAGATTTCATACAAAGTAACTATACTCCATTTGTCACCATGAAACAGGCAGCCGCCTAGTGTGGTTATTTAATGTATCTACTCTATGTGTCTTAATTAAATATCAAGTGTTTTATAAATAAATAAGAGATCTCATTTCCGCAGCATTCAGTATACTTTCATCCTTCCTCCGCCAGTTCAATGCTTCACAAATAATTTATTAATATATTAGAATCAAAACAGTATACTCATAAAAATTATGCAATTTAACACAACAACAAGAAAGTTTTTTTTATTTTATTTTTATATATTCGAGAAACATTCACATACTTGTACAAATAGAGTTCGGCAGCTATTATGTATGGAGTCAATTTGTGCTCCTATACAATCTATGGCAATAATATCGGGACAGAGTCAGATGCTGAGTTTAGCGAGATTTTTACGCTGATTTGACCGAAACGTGCGCTGAAAGCTATTGTGCTATTATTGAAGACAAATGCCTTTGTTAAAAATTTTCTTCATCGACGTCAATTTCTGATTTGGATATCGGAAAATCCGATGTATTATTCGAAAATAACGATTATTTTTACTGTGGTGTTGCATTCAAACAATTTTTGGTCTGATTTTGGATGTCAGGTAAAGGGTTTTATGAAAAGAGAACAGTGAAATCAACAATAATTGGAGAATTTTAATTTAATTAGTGGTACGTGAGTAGTGAGCTCTATGAAAATAAAGGGGAAGTAATGAAAATTGTTTTGAACCTTTTTTTATATGAATACCGCACAAGAGTCCCAACTGCTCCCAACCGACTGGAGCCAGTGAGACTATGGCATTCCCAATTGCGAAATGTGGTGAGGCTGAAGTTATTGGGGAGGGGAAGAGGGAGGTGGGCAAATACCTGGCTATTCAGATCTGGTCACTTCAAGCCATTTCAAGCACGTTTCAATTCTGAATGGTGGTCTTTCACCATGGCGATACTGAGAGTATCTTTCACTCTGCAACGTGCGCAAATATACTTTGTATTATTTTTAAATTAATTAATTGTGAAACAAAACAAATTAATTAAATAAAATTTACTTGCGTATGCCGGGATTTGAACCCGCGACCTTCGGATTCGTAGTCGAGAGCCTTACCCCTCAACCTACTTTTAAATAAAAAAAGCGTTACGTAGTAACAATAGGGTGAATTAAGAAATGCCACCAATTTAAATAGTGACAACTTCGTAATTGTGTTTTGTGGATTTCTGTAATTTTTTAAAATAATTATAGCATTTTAATAATAATAAAAAAAATGCAAATGTTAAAAAACAATGTAAAAAGTTTAATATTGTAAAAGCCATAATACGTCGCTAGTTTCATTAAATCGGTAAGTTGTAAGAAAATGACGTTAGGAAAAAAAGGATCTATAATTAAACGATAACAAGATCCCTTTGCGCTAAAAAAATATCAATTGAACGAGGTAAAAAACAAAGTGCATTTTTTCGTCAATATCATAGCAAAGATCTTTGTGGTAAATAAAAACAGGAAAATGAAAGTGAAATGGTTCCACACCCCACAGCCCAAAGGGGTAAGAAGGAACTATGTTGGGATTTAAGTTTTTCCATGACACATTTATTAAATTGACTTTGAGGATAAGTAGAAAATGTCGTTGCCAGAGAAAATATCCTTGTTTTCGCTGCATTTTCTCCGGAAAAATGATTTTTGTTAGTAGTTGGGTGTTTGTCGAATGCAGGATGTGGAATACTTTGTTCCAGCGTGTTTCGTAAGCGACAATGTAAACGAATATTCTCTTAAGCAAAGAATGGATTCTCATCTGATTCCTTTGATGACGATGTCTTGTGATTGAAAAACATTTGATAGATTTGCCTTAATAATAAAAATCGCTAATTAATAAAGTAATTCTGCAGTGATCAGGACCACAGGTTCATATGCATGCATCGACCGTATGCAGGGCTTATAAAGTATTCATGAGTCAGCCGGAGGGGTGCGGTGCGTCACCCAATTAACTACCCCCTAGCTAAAGCCTCTGCCTGCCCTGAGTAAAGTGAAACTGGCCTTGCAGTATTGCTCGCCCAGAAGGGACTTTATTTCAGATATTCTATTATTGACCTAAAATCAATTTTGATCTAAAAAAATTATTATGCCGGTAAAAGTTGGGTTCAAAATATAATGTTAGTAGAAAATAGAATCGCATCGTCTATAGATTTTGACTTTAAAAGAACTGGTTTAGAATTTTAAGTTTAACACTGTTGAGACGAAGGAGTTTTTGTGAGGTACAAATGAACACAAACACCAAAAAAATATAAAAATATTCATTTTTGGTATCTAAATAACACTTAATCGATTGTTAGGTGTTCCTATTTCAAATATTTTTTCAAATCTTCGTCCCAAAAATGAATAAACACAAAAATTTGAGAGTCCTCAAATTTAAACATCTTGGATTTTTGCAAGATTGTTTAATCTCCTTATCTTTTTTTAAGAGATAGTTTTTTCTAACTGCGGAGTTAGGACCACATTTATATTTATTTTCTGTAGGATATTATATTTAACAAAGAAATTGTGATATCACAAAAAGAAAGGAGACGCGGAGCTTTCACCGACCATAATTCATCGCGGAAAGATCACCGCATACAATTTTCCGCGAGGAAAATTATTTGCCTTTATTTGGAACTATTAGATGAGGTTAGGTTGCAATTTTATTGTAATTTATTTGTTACTATTAACACTCCTTGGCAATTAATAAATTTATTTATTTGCACCCATTAGAGGCTTTTACAAGAACATTTACAAATAACATTGAAAAGGTACATATGGGTTATAATAGATAATATAAAAAGAAACAGCATAATTTGACGCTTTTATCCAGAGTTAAAGAGTTTCAAATAACCTAGCTCTGCTCGATAAAAAAACTCTACTAATGCATGCTTACACTGTGACATTGATGTGCCAAATATGTCAAATGGTAGATACTGTCTTGTCCTCGTTGTAATTTTAAATTATCTATTGCGTGCGGTGAACTGAGCGGTGAATGTTCCTAGAATCAAAAAAAGGCACATCTATTTTTGTGGAATGTGTGGTTCAGTTCAAACTGATCCAATTTATAAGAATACCATATTTTTGTTGATAGAAAAGGGTTTGAATAGAATTCCTCAGTGTTCTTAAACGGCCTAAGTGTAAAATTCCATGATGTATTTAAATGCTACATTTTTAATAATTCCCTTGTAAAGTATTTAGGGCAAATGCCTAACCTAACTTAACATGAAAGCATGATAACCGCAGAGCCACAGTGGAAATTGGACCTTGCTGTCTCCATTTAATACACCCCAAATACCCCAGAACCCTTTCAGGCTACCTCCGAACCTACTTTATTAATAGTTAAGTGCCTTCAACTGAAATATCATCCAGCCATTGATACACAATATTCTAGGATCCCTCTTATAAAACAAAAGAGAATTTTCAATTTATTTACTAAAGTATATAATACATTTCCATGCATTGTATTCCCAAGAGTTAGGAAACTAATTGTCGGATGCCTTATTTTATTTCCTTGTACTATTATGAATCACTTCTTCAATATATACTCGTATATATAACAACATCGATAATGTCATCATTAGTAAAATGAATCATAATGAAATGTATCACAAACATAATAAAATTAAATTAATAATATTGATAAAGAAGGCTGTTAAAACACGTTGGAGCGACAGTGATATGGAACTGACACGTTGGGGGCCAGTGATATGGTGCTAGCCCCAACCTAGGGCGGCAATGTACAGAGACAGGTTAGGTCCAACTCACCTTGAGGCCAGACGCGATGGCTGACTCAGGGTTCCACCAGGATAGCTTAGTAGGTAGGTCTTCTCTGCAAAGGTCGTGAATCGGCACAGCCTCATGTCGGGCTCAGTGGAAAAAAGGTACTCAACTACCAATGAAAAGATGCGAGCTTTCTGGACAGGGTTTATTTTACAGGGATGCGGTCAAGTAGTACATAAGGGGATACAATAACAATGGGCAGTACATAACCTATCTGAGGTTTAAATCTCTCTCTCTGGTGAGTCTAAAATCGGAAAAATTAGTTTAAACATAGGGATTTGCAGCACATACTAGAGGAAATAGTTTACAGCTTACATAGATCGAACGGTGGCGGTCAGCACGCGGCTCCATCGTAAAAGGTGACGCTGAGAAACATTTAGTTCCACGCAGACAGCATCCTGTGACTCACAGTAAGTTAATGCACTGGTTACTGACTTTACTAATTAGGTTTATGCAAAGAAAATGAGTTTACAATGTACTAAATTCATGGAAGGCAAGATGACGCCAGAAACCACGCGGGCGGGCACGTGCCCAAAGAAGAATCTGCGGCCAATCGCTCCGCAAGCGGGCTTGCGGCTGGCGGGGCGAAGTGGCGCCGCTGGTGTCGGAGCGTGAGACCAACCACGAGCGGCTAGATATATTTTACAAATGACTTGATTTTCCTTGTTTTTAAATTGTAGCTATTCTGTTACATAACAATATATAAGGTTTAAATGTAAAGATATAACATAAGATTTTAACAATAAATAGACGATATAACTTAAAATGTTCAAAGTGCATTTATGTGCACCTGTCATCTTGTAAATCGATCGATTTTAATATGAATTTTAAAACACGTGTTCGTTTGTAGGTATGATTCTCCCAACAGTGAAAAATTGGATATCGGAGAAGAATATTGGTAAGGCGTGCAAATAGCCCAATCAAATAATGGGCATCATTACCCTATGTAATTGCGAACAAAGCTAAATATATTTTATCTCAAATAATATAAATGAAAATATTCACTAACATTCTTAAAGATTATCGTTCCAATGAGACAATGGCTAATTTTTAATTCTTGAAAATACACAACACGAATCCCCTTCAGTATGCGCAAAAACACCATTTATACAGCGCTATAAAGCGACAAATCCACGAAACTTCCAATCGATCCATGGGCAGTTGCAATAATAATGTCTTGAGTTTTGCAACGGATTGTGCGGCCCTTTGTTTAATAACGATAAGTTACTGCCCTCTCTCGTGTATTTCAGAAACCACGAATCCAGATCACCAAATATTCAAGTGCACAAGTGAAATAAATCGCAACTTTTGAGATACATTTTCATAATAATAAAAAAAACATCTCAAGAAAAGCGCATTCTTATTCTTATTACCCTTGACTACTACCTTTTACTATCCCCATTCCCACTCTGTTGTCTAAGAGGATATCACCATACTCTGAATCTCCCCAGCGCCCCCATGGGGAGGATTTCACTGATAAACAATGCTTTAAACGGTAAACTATATAAATAAATTAATGAAAAAATATATTTAGCATTCACCACTTTCTGTTTCGAAAGTGATGCTTTCATCATCAGGAATAAATGAATACTTGTATTTGTATTCATATATTCCTGATGATGAAAGCATCGCTTTCGAAACATGTAGATATCAATTTATATTTAAAAATATGGTGTATACTAAGTATAGTGTTGAATTAATTTATTATGACGCCACAAAGTGAATATCAATCGTTTGAAGAAATGATAAACAATATTTTCACTGATATATTGTCATTACTTAAAGGTTTGCGACTGTGCTAAATATTAAATTACTAAACTTATTCGAATAGTGCTGATAGGGCCAACCATGCATTTTTTAAATCAATGCATTCGGAAACTTGCGTCAATACGTCAGGTTTAAGTTGATAATTTGGAAAGGGAATTATTTTCATAACGAGATTAATAATTGACCAACCTGTCCATGAATTTGCGAATCAAATTTGATATCAAAGCTGACGTTAGAATGAATGTAGAAATGTAACTACACCGATATTTGTTGGAAATATAATGGGCAAAACGGTACTCTTGTTAGGAATTACGGGTTTTCGATTCAACATTCGTAAGAATACAATATTTGTATCTTCAAATTAATCCTGATGTTGGCGATATGTAGAAAATGTATTGTCGTGGTATTATAGTTTTGAAATTGGATGATTATTAATTTAATTATTATAAAAATTTAAAAAAAAACTAGGTGATCTCTGTGGATTTTCCCGTAACAAAAAAGAGTTTTTATAATTGTAAATTTGCTCAATTTTGGATAATATTTATTGTCTCAAAAATACCGAGGTGACCTTGTCCACAGTAATCCCATATTTCCAACCACTCGTTTCCACTGCCGATAGAGTGAGAGTTCATAATATTACCGGTTAATCGAGAACCTCCATTGTAGAGAGGTAAGATTTTTGGATCTTGGCACACACGTCAGAGGTTCGAAACCGACGAGGGCGAGTAAAAATGTTAATTTCTTCAAATGATTTGTAGTCACTTTGTTGCGTCATTATTAATACATTGATAAGAATAACTTTGTTTACACCAAAGATTTAAAAAAAATAAATTAAATGCTTACATACAATGATTTAAAATTAGAAATATTTGAAATTTTGGAAATTAGAAAACAGTCAATTAAATATTATTAAAAATCTTTTTTTTTTAAATAGCTATCTCTTATTTATTTTTTTTCATATTAATAACTATATTTTGAATATTATTAATATACATTTTAATAATAATAACTATTATTTCCAATACCTTGTTATTTTCTTTAAATTAATAATAAAAATAATTATTTATTAAACTTCTAATAAATTTTTTTTTTTTTTAATTAATTACTTACCTAAATGACTCATTTGAAAATGTCACTTTCTGCTGATATTTGTAATTTGCTTATTCTTGCATTATTCTTTTCTGTTTTATAATCTGTCTATACTTATTATTATTTTGGTATACTGTTTATCCTGACGAAGAAAGCTTTGCTTTCGAAACATGTTTATATTTATATATTAAAAAAGTGGTGTAAACAAAGTCATTCTAATGAATTTATTAAAAGATGTTAAATTTATTTTAGTTCTTTCATACATTTTATTTACGTAGGTGTGTACCAAGTTTTAGAAGTAAGAGAGATGAAGCCAATATGTGAAATTGAAACGATGGGGATGCTTGAAATGGCGTGAGCTGATTATCGGGACAAGATCTGATCTATCAATATGTATGTTTACTTGGTTTTTAGACCAATATAAATAAATAATTATTGTTTTTATAAACAATAATTATTAGCCTGAAACACTCATCCAAATTGAAAAAAACCTTCCGAGAAAAGATAAATGTTGCTGACAGGACTCGAACCTGCATCCTTCTGATTGCCGGTCAGATGCTCTACCATTGAGCTACGTCGGTTTATCGCAAACCCGCCAAGTTAATCAATATATACTAGTGTTTCATTCAATAATTACTGTTTTTTATTATATTTCACCTGTAAACAACCAACTTTATTAGTATGAGGAAGGCTTGTAACGGCTAAATATTCTGACCGGCAATCAGAAGGGTGCAGGTTCGAGTCCTGTCGGCGACATTTATCTTTTCTCGGAAGGTTTTTTCAATTTGGATGAGTGTTTTCAGGCTAGTAATTATTGTTTATAAAAATAATTGTTACCCTTTGCGCTATGCACAAAAATCTTGTCTTAAAAAAAACTTTAGTTTATCAATTAATAAATAATTATCGGATCATTTCTATCGTTTTTATGGAAAAATTACCTCACGGGCGATTTATAGCTATTAAACTGTAACATAGACTTGTAAGTTACAAGTTATAGTCAATAACTTACGGCTAAGATTTATTACTAGTGGTTTAAAAGTAAGGTTCATACTTATTAACTTATAACAAAGACTGTAATACGCGTATAATCAAATATCATAAACGTCAAAATAATGGCAACATGCTACACTATCGCCTTTTTCGGTCCAGGCTATTATAGGCTTCCGGACTGTATTGTTATTGTAATAAATGTTTTAATATCTTTGTAAACAATTTAGACAGCACGCGAGCAGCGAGGCTTTAAATGTTAATACAATCCTAATAACATCTTTAAAAAAAAAAGTATATATTATGGTTGAGATTTTCACGGGTCACTTAGGTTTTGACTTTTGGATTGAACGGACATGCGCAAGCGATCAGTTCAAAATAAAACTCAAAACATAAGGCCTCTGAAGATGGGCAATGTTATTTGTCCAAAACGTCAGTAGTTAAAAAGTCAATCTAAGGACTACAACGGGTAAACCGAGAAAATTATTCTACATACTCGTATATCTGAGCAAAAAGGAGTAAAATCATATTATGTCAGTCACTTATTATTTGTTTTTTGAATTTTCGATTTATATAATTTATTAAGAATATATTTGTATGAAAAAGAGCCATTCATACAACTCGGGCCGCTAGATGGCGCTAGGATGTCATGTTGCCATCAAATGTCAAGAGCTGGAGGGATTGTCATTTAAGAGTATTTGCTTTTATCTATGACTTTATAGCTAGAGACATTCAACTAAGACTTATAACTATGTCACTGCACTCTTGCAGTGATTTGCAGTCATAACTGTTTGACACGAAGACAACATAAGGACTTGTTATTAGAAAAAATAGTCAGAACATATGCTTGCACAAAATTTTAAGAATTCTCGGCTACGGTTAATTTAACAGAAATGCTGCGTTTAGGAACAAGCATTCAGTGTTACTAAAACACACCCCGACAATAATGACAAACGAAAACAGTCAGGTTTTTTTGGCCTTTCCATGTGCTCTCTCCATCTCCTTCACATAATCCCTTGGCATTGAAACATTTTATATTTCCATTCCCTCCAGGCCGTTGGGACTAGTTTGGTTGGTGTGCACATAAAAAGCCAACTGTATTAAGGTACTTTGGTCCCCGGGAGAGGTAAAGGGATATTTTTGGACGCCTTTCGTATTCTGTTAGTTTTTTTGGCATTATTTACTTGCCTTTTTCAAATACCTACCAATTAAAAGGTTAATTTTTTTAATCAATGAAAATATATTTTTCTAACACACCACCTTAAGTTAATAACTAACTAACTAACTATCACGCCGCTTCCCCAGGAAAAAAATTAATCAATTGATCAACAAACAATTCTATCTTGGTATATACTTCTTGCTTCATTCACATTCATACATCGTCACATATATTCCCTTCTGTTATTCTGACTTTTGACATGGCCCGACTCAAGTAGTTGATTAACTTGATCGTATCATATCTTCCTCGGGCATCTTCCCCGGCTTCTTCTTCCATTCACATTCGCGTGATATATTCTCCTTACACTCCTATCTTCGTTCATTTTCTCTACATGCCCAAACTATTTAAGCGTCCCTTACTTAATATTACTCATTACGCTTACATCAGCCCTGCCTTCTTTGCAAAATTCCAATATGTTTTACACACATTCGCCTTAGAGATCTCATTTTTACAGCATTCATTCTGCTTTCATAATTTCTCTGCTAGTTCCATGATTCACTGCCATACTTCAGAGTTGGTATCAGCACTCCATTGTGAACCGCTTTTGATAGTAGATCGATTAAAAATTATAAAAAATAATACATATATCGACCCCTCCTAAGTAAAGTATCGTAACTTCAAAATTGGAAATTTACAGGAGAGTGGTTTAAAGAGACAAAAGTTCGGTGCAAGTTAAGCTTTTGATCGTTTTGCACTAAATTTGTGACGTAATTGACATTGAAGGTCCCAAATTTGGTGCAGAACAATAAAAAAATCTCGACTTGCAGCGAACTTCTGTCTCTTTAAACCCCTTTCCTGTAAAGTTTCGATTTTGAAGTTACGATACTTTACGTATGAAGGATCGATATGTAAAGAGGTTAATAGGTATGTACCAGATATCTGAAAGGATATATTTTCTTAAAATTATAGTATTATTCTGTAAATTTGTAGCAGAAACCATGTTTTAAATAACTTTGTTTGTGACTGTTGATGCATGGCGCGACGACGGAATACCAATAAGTAATACAGTCGGATTTAAGCTCCTCACTGCTCCACGTCTCTTTCTGAGGGGGAGATGAGGGGTGGTGCTATCCGCAGCCAGGATCTTTAGGCCAGGGGGAAGGAAGGGTGGGGGAGGGGCTGAGATTGCATGTAACTACCGTCATTTGAGATGCTCAGACGTGTAGGAGTGTTTGGAGATAAAATGAGGGGTTTTGAATTCTGAACGTTTACATGGGATAGTGGCATTCGAGTTGGGTCTTGTTAACTTTTAACAAATTTCCATGAAATTTGTCTTGAGTCGAACTCACTGATTCGTTAATTAATCGAGTTTTTAGAATATTGTGTAGATTTAACATTTATATAGAATAATGATAATAATAACTCATACACCAAACTCAATAGCCAGTTATATACTATATTACTCTGAAATGCCATTTGATGGTTATTATTGTAACAATATATTGTAATTTAAAATTTAAATAACTATTTAATAGTATTTAAAAAAAGTTGTATTTACAAAGGGATCAAATCTTTTAATAGTCGCCCCGAAGAAGTAAAAAAAAAGCATAAGACCAATTAAAATCCAAAAAATAATAAATGAAATTATTAGCCATAGTTACATCTATTTACCCAGGTTCTAGTACTTAATATTCATTATTTATATAGCCCGCTTGATTATATTTTACTATGTAATCTTATAGTTATTGTAATGTTTAACTAAGTTAAGAATGTGAAATAATTGTGCATTTCTTTTAACTTAATAAATAAACACAATAAAAACAACACACAAAGAGTCAGTTCTCTTCATTGGGATAGTGATACTTTAAAAATGTATAATTTATTATATCATTTCCATTGCCTCTTCTTTTTGTTAAAATTTTTTGGTTAGGTTAGATTCTTTAACGTTGGTTTAGGTTGGGTTAGATTAGATTAATAATCCGTCAAGATGTGCTTGGATAAAAATCTAAATGTTTATCGTTCAATATTTACCGAAGAAAGCGATCACTTTGTTGCTTGACATTATAATTTTAATGAAAGATTTTTTGTTGTTGTTTCAAGCCACTTTATTTTATTTATACGAGTGTTCATGCATTATCGACCGGTTTCGGTTGAACTCAACCTTCATCACGTTCCCGATGAAGGATGAGTTCAAACGAAACCGGTCGATATTGCATAAATATAAATAAAATAAAGTGGTTTAACACAAAAAAAATATTCCTTCATTTAAGTCAAATATTGAAATTGGCGCTGATAGTCGATTTGATGGTTATAAAAATGATGGAGTTTGAAATACCTGAAACATGTTGTAACGCATAAGTCCCGAAAACATGGACCTATCTAGATGTCAAGCGTAGAAAATACCTACCCGAGAGTACGTATGAGATGCGGTATGAACGTGAATGAAGCAAGGAGTGTGTGACTAAGGGTATTTTACGTTCCATCCTTGCCGCCAACCATTGCGTGGAAATGGCGAGCCGAATTGTTATTGATAGATTTAAAAAAAAGAAACATATTGGTGACAGATCAGTTAGCAAACTTTAACTCTATGCAAACTTTTAGAAGCTTCCTCTTCCGAAATCTCCTCGATTGTTTCAGGCAGTATATTTTGAATACGAAAAAAAAATGCTTGTCCATGGCTTTATGTCTTCAGAATAGGTGACGGATGCTCGGCCGCCGTATCTCGGGTCTTCCCCACAATATATTGCCAAATCCCAGCGATTTATCCCCTGGCAGCATAAAACACCTCTCGTAAAAGACAGATTTGCCGGCGAATCCTAAATCCCGAACCTAAAGCGCTCTCACCAGAACGCGGGGAAACTTACAAAATCGATTTGAAAAAATATCCCTTCCCCACATTAAAGTTCCCCATCCCCGATCCTAAGGAATTGTTTCGCACTATTGTTTTGTACCTATCTGAATAGCATTTTCCCCGACAGGGGAGGACTCGGGAATGACATATTGTAATGGGCAGGCGCTTTGCTTAGAGCTTTCAAAGATTATTTATTTGATATATTTTTGCTAACGCGATAAATTTCGCTGGTGTTCTGGTATAATTCACATTGTCACATTTTGTTTGAAATGGCTTTCATTTAGAAATTTGAATATGTTTATATAAAAAATAAAAAAAAATTATTGGTAGAAATACGAGAGCCAAATGTTGGATTGTTTTGGTCAATATTAGTCATTATTTTCATCATAATTAGTGTGCCTTACGGTACTTAAACGTTAGCAAAAAACTGGACTTTAAACATTGTGTGGAAAATAAATTTCCAAATTTTCCATTTTACAAAAATAACATATTGATATTATATTATATTATATGTCATATTGTGGTAGAGCGCGTATTTCTTGTGATGACCAATAAGGAACTCGAGTGAAAACTATTATGGCTTTAAAAAAAGCATATTCATACGGATCAACAAACGCTGATTCTGAATATATATGTTTGATTTTATTTAATTGTACGTAACACTAATAAATCGTAATTTAAAAATGGCTGAAACTATAATTGACTTAAAAACCCTGTGATTGGTGGGCGGGTTCTGACATAACTTAGACCATTCCCCCACAGTTCAGTCGGTTATGTTCTGTCGAATGCGGGCAATTTTGGGCGATGTTCACTGCGTGGACTTGCACACGGGTGTTATTCATGTTTTATTTTGGGATTTGTTGATTTCGTTGTAGGAATGGCCGTACTGTTAACCGACAAAAGCGAGATACGAATGACGTCATGCGTACCCGCCAGACTTCGATCGTTTTGGCGGGCTTTGAAAAATTCAATCTTCTAAAATTATTTTGACCTTGTAAACGACATTTATAAAATAAATAAGAATACTGGTATTTAAGTTAGAAGGCGAACATTGAAAAATAAACATTCTAAAATTTGGCCGGAGTTCCTTATTACCAAGAGTAGGTACTGCCAGATGAAGAAGGCTTATTCGATGATTAATATTATCTATTGATGATAAATTAGTAAAGACGGTACATCGGTATTGAGATAGTGGCCAAGTTGGTACGGGTATGAGTTCTTTGCCAAGAAGCAACTGGTCACCCATTTCTCGGCGCCCAACTACTGCGGGGAATTCGATAATGCAGGAGCAATGATGTCAGTGGACGACACGCTGAAGTGCTCCTTCCGGATCCTGAAGCCGGCCGACAAGCGCCACCTGGCGTACGTGCAGACCAACACCAACCGTCCCGTCACGCCGCCCAGGGGCGTCACCAAGACAAAGAAGATTTTGAGGGCCCTATGGATCAATTCCCCCGGCCACCATCCTCCCCCGCCGCTCCACCCTTTTAAGAGTATTCTGTGTTATTTATCCTAAAAAATATGGATAATAATTCTTTGTCTTAGCTTAAATACACTCTTGAATATAATGGAAACAATCACTCTATCATTTGTATTAGCGTCTTGCAATATATCGTAAGGAATAAATACAGTTAGCTTCTTTTTTTTTTCAATTTAACATTAAATTTAGTTTTGCTAATTTAACTGCATCTCTTTATATAATCTATAAATAATGTGCCTGTCCAAAAAGAGAAATTAAATGTAAAAAAAATAAAATAATAATAAATTCGTAGAATAGACGTAATATAAGAATAATATAAGAATAGGAAGTAATATTAGTACAGCGCCCCTGAGGTGATTTTTCACAAAAGCGGCGCTATAGAAATGGTCCGATTATTATTATTATCTAATTATATATATCTTTAGATAAAATAATGGCGAAGTGTTCTAGGACGGCCCTGAGTGGGATAATCCCGAGCCGGATACATTCCCGCACAAACGAGAATATGATTGCGAGCCACTGGGAATTACTGGCAGCTTAGGCAGAAATTGCTCCACGTCTCGGCGAGCAACTTGGTACAACAACCGGGTACCGGCCTCTTTCTCTTGGTAAGGGAACCCAAAGATATGCTGGGTGTGTTGTTGAGTCGTCATCCGCGTGCTCATAATGTGGCGCCATCTATACTTTCAAAATATAACGCACAGAAGAAATTAGAACAATAAAATTTTGAAATATTTATACTCTTAAGTTGAATTTAAACTTGAAAACATAAAATTACTGAAACAACGCTTTAAGTTTAGTTTACATAACATGAATAAAAAAATAAAAATGGCGAAAGTAGAATTCAACAACATCAAAAAATATTACAACAATATTTAGTCTACATCAATTTGTGTTTATACTGAACATTTTTTTACATAATGAGAAAATTCATTCAAATTTCATTTTGATATTATATTAATGTCCGATACAAAGTCAATGAATAATTTAAGCTTTTCCTTGAATTCAAAACACACATTTTACATATTTTTTCAGAGCACTCCCTCCGCCAACCGATAAATAAAAATAAAACGTGAAAAACCTTCCGAAGAACTGATTTTTAATTTTAAGAAATAGAAATCTATTTCTTTCTAACTCAGATAGCCATACATAGAGCCGAATCCTCCCCATTGTCTCACAGATATATATTTCCCAACGAAAAAAACGTGACGAAGTGGAAAATTTGTAAATGATTTTTTTGAGTTTTTCATTCTTTTTACGAGGTAATTAATTCATTGGAGGTTTCCAGGTATGAGAGAATATGAGTAAAATGTTGACACGTGTATGTATCTATATTATATTATCTACCTGCTGAATTATCCGGCGTTGCCCGGGGTTATGAATGGTTTGAGGTTGTGATGTGATACCCCTAGCCCTACCCCTACCCCTACTTCTACCCCTACCCCTACCCTACCCCTACACTGCCCTACCCCCACTTTCACCCGCCTGCCTGCCTGCCCCTGCCTGCTTTTGCCCCTGCCCCTGCTGCACACCTGCCCCTGCCTGCCACCCCGGCTCCACGGCCTGACGCCGCTGCCCCACTGCCTACTGCCTGCGCTGCCTGCCTGCCGCTCGCTACTCTGCTGTCTGCCTGCCTGCCTGCGCGCGCGCCGCTGCCCTGCCCTGCCCTGCTACTGCGCTCTGGCCTGCCTGCCTGCCCCTGCCCTGCCTGCACCTGCTGCCCTGCCCCTGCCCTGGCACCATCGGTTCAAAGGCATAAGAGATAAGAGTTTGCTAATAATTAGTAATCACTTAGACATTGCTGAACAACAAATATCAAGGGGTCTACATTCATAAAAGAAACATTATATTAACATAAGAAACTGTCGTCACAATAATTAAACTATTCGCCAAATCATAATTATAATGATGGTTAAATTAATGTTCAATAGAGCGAATAACCGGGAATTCTACATACCAAGTTTGCAAGGCTCCTTCCTGGATCTCCAATGGCTGCCTCAAATAAGTTGCTGTAGTGCTGCAAAACCTAGACTGATGATATTGTCGGAACACTAGTGGAACGATTTGGCTACTGGAAGTCATATATCATAGACAATGGTGAGGTAGGAACTTAAATCGGTACAAGTTCAAGAATTTTGATTTCACGTGAGTGGATAAATCTTTATTAAAAAAAAAAATCATTTATATCATCGATGAGAATTAATCCGTCAACTCAAAAATGCAAAAACATTGTAGGAAATAGTCTGTTTTAACACTTTTGGGAATGTTGGTATTCTGGAGGGACCGGACTTTCTCTGCAAATTTGCAGTATTATTATTTAAAAACAATGCAAAAATCAGCGTATTATTTAGAGCTATACGAGTAGATTATACAATAATAAAGCGAATACGAAATATCAGCCAGTGTTTAGAAAATCGGTTTTAGTTTCACCCTAGACACTTTAAAATTACGTAATTAGGTGAGAGTGTTTTTGCCACACATATCGTATATAGTTAAATAACTTAAACTTTGTTTCCTAATTTCGGGTACCTTGAGTTGCCTTCTACCACCATAAATAGTTGAAACATTCAAGGTGATACTCCACCTCCATTCCACCCCCTGCTAATTGAAACCACCCTTCCAATTTACTATAACCTCTTCCGCTTGCTTCCTCCCTATCACAAATTGCTTTGATATCACTGATTAACCATTGATTTAGTTCACAGGGAAACTTGCCAGAGTACTGTATATTGTAGTGTGTAATACATTCTACGTGAACAAAGAATTACGAAAATGGATTTTCTTTGTCAATGCCACTATTCGCAATTTTCTCGGCGTTTGTTGGCATCAACTAACATGCCGGTTTATTTGAGAGTTAATTGAAACCACATGAAACGCTTTAGGATGTTCGCTGAAAGAATACGCAATTAATAATTGGAAAGTCGATGCAATTAACTGCATTTAAAAATGTGTTTTTACTAGGTGTACCTATTAATATTTTGAAATAAAAATGTTTTTAGTGGAATACTATGCTATATCGAAAAGACCTCACTTTATACCTGACCAGTTTCGTGTCCACGGCAGATATGAATACTTAAAAAATTTGATGATTAATAGTGATACAAAATTTTTGAAACATTTTCAATAACGTTAAAAAAAAGGAAAAGAGGTGAAGTGGTGTAATGGAGAGCACAACCGCCCGGCAAGCGGTAGATCTGGGTTCAAATCCAGGTGGTAACTAAAATATTTTAAAATTAAATGATTAAGAATTATATTCAATTTCTTTTTAATAAATTATTGAAGTTTATAAACCTCATTGTAATATTTAATCATTGAAGAAGATAATATTAACTTATCCGAAATGAAGTACGAATCCGAAAAAAAACACAGAAAATAAAAAGGTGAGAAGCAAGAAGGAAAGACAAAGGTCCTGGGTTATAGACTATAATACTTAAATACTGTATAATACTGTAGACTATAATACTTAAAGTTTCCATATAAAATGTCTTGTTTTTTATTACATTATTGAATTACATTAATTTATTTATACGTACATACGTTTATATTGACCATTACAAATGCATGATTTAGCCGATACCGTCACATTCTATGTAAAAATTATGTGTCACGAAAGTTGTAGTTAACGGTCAGCACCCAAACATGCACACTTCGCAGGTTGCTAACTCGAGAAATACTACGAATGATATATCTGTAAATTCTATACGTGTAATTAGGAAAATGTATAAGGTATCAAAAGGAAAATAATTCTTAAACTGTAATCTATTGAATTCTTTATGAAACTTGTACTTAAATTATAGGTAAAACATTCAAAATTGTTTCTATTTGTTTTTAAACTGCACCAATTTTTAACATTTTGGTATGTACTTCATAGAATTTAAGTATTACAGTTGGAGGAATTTTGTCTACTGTAAAACCTTGTATACTTTCCAACCCACTCCTATAGAATTTACAGATAAATCAATTGTGGTATCGTTTGAGTTAGCAACCTGTAAAGCAATATGATTTTTTTTAAATTAATAAACTTTTGTAACATTTTTCAACTTATTTATTTTCGACCGGACCGGTTTCACCCTATCACGGGCATCTTCAGACTGGCACGATTAAAACTAAATTTAAGAAGGAAGTGACGAAATACGTAAAGCGCAATTTTTAATGTCGTAATTTTTAAAGTTTTATTTGTATTTCTTAAATGTATATTGTGATTTAAATTGTAAAAATATTTTTTCGTGGATATTATGTTCATAATAGAACACATGTAATCAATGTACATTCGTTCTATTGTAAGTTAAATAAATAATTAATACAATCGGAAACAAGCGTGTATTGTAGAAAACAGGTAGTTATAATCACACGTTTACTATTATCTTTAATATATTATACGGGTCATATTTTGATCAATATTCTAAAGATACTGGAACATTTATTAAGCATGGGCTACAAGGAAGGCCGAGCTAAATTACAAAACAAAACTACCGTAAAGTTTAATATCCGTTATTTCCACTATTGCGAGTGTGTAATATGAAAGCAGAATAGATGAATTTAGAAGCCACATCACGCAGGGGAGTACAATTACCACTTTTACAAATATTCATGATTTTACAGACATGCAGAAAGCTATTTTTAATACCATTCGTACAAAAGAAGCGTCTCTAGTAACTGAACTTGAATCTTTTAGATTTAAAGTTAAATGTGTGAACCATTACGCTACGGAGGCCGCCGCTGGTATTATCATCAGGCATTGAGCCATAAATTATCAAATGTATTAAGGGTGTTTATTATACGAAAAACAAAAAAAAACTTTTGTTTTCAAACTAAATTACAAGATCAAAGATCAGTTACTTTTCATTTTAGTTTTAAACCTGAAAATTAACCAACAAACAAACCATTAATTCCATTAAAAAATCCAAGCACGTGGCGTTTCAGTGATTTTTTTTAAACAATGTTCATCGTCTTATTTAAATCCCAGCATTTTTTTTATGGTACAATAAATAGCAAGGGAATTTGCACCAGTTGATGTGGTATAATCCGCAGTCGGATTCGGATGACATCAGAGCCAAGCCGAAGCGTTTAGATCGGCTGGTTTGTTAATAATTTTTCAAAATCAATTAATCAATTCTTTCAAAAATGACGGAGAATTATACCATAGGACGCCACTGAATTCACGCGGGCGCGGATAGTGCATGTTCAGTAAAACTGAATATTTGATGTCTACAGAACGGAGTAAATCCCATATTAAATATTGGATGCGCCGGCAGCAGCCCTTGAAGTCTAATTGCACCAGGAACTAGAGGGAACTATTTTTGCAGGCGAGCGACGAGTGATAAATTTTAATTACCGCTGGCAACACTTCTCCCGCACAAACTGTCATGTGCTGCTCCCACACACCACTGCAACACGTTACATACTACACACTACACACTACGTATTATTCACAGTCACTAGTGGCTACATAGTACACATACCCGCTATCACTCCAACCAACACACCCATGTGGGATCTATATTGTGCAGTGGTATGAAACCTCATGGTTTCATTCGGGAGCAAATTCAAAAGTGCCGAAAGCAACGATACATTTTATTGTTCATAGACAACTGTGCAGCGCACCCAACTGAGACGACATTTTTGAAGAAAGTAAAAGTTATTTTTTATCCTGCAAACTGTACGAGCGTTTTGCAACCATTAGATATGGGAATTATCAAATGTTTCAAAGGATTTTATCGGAAACAACTTGTGCGGAAGGCTGTGAGTTTGATGGATTCGGGCACTTCAGTAAATAAGGCAACTTTAAAGATTGACATTCTACAAGCGTTGCATTTCACATTCACTGCTTGGCGTCAGGTCAAACAGACAACAGTTGTAAACTGTTTCAACAAATGCGTTTATAATAGAGTGTCAGAATCTTTAGATGAACAACTAGAACACGTTGAGGTTTCTGAAGATGATTGGCTTAGATTAGATACTCAGACAAATTTTAACAATTTTGTTACTTTCGACGACAATATTCCAACGTGTGGGATAGAAACTATCGAAAGCTTGTGTGACGCAAGATTGACGGAGACAACAAAAGAGGTCGATATTGATGAAGAGGAGCCGCTGCCTGTACCTTCATTTTCGGAAGCATGCACACTCTTTGAAAGATTGAAAACTTTCTACTAAGCACACTCAATAACTGATGCCGAAAAGAATATCATTTGCAAAGCCGAAAATATACTGTTGACTTGCGGAAATAAAACAGTAAAAAAACAAATGTCGATGAAAGATTATGTATTTACAATGCAATAAACTTTAAAAAAAATTGGTTCTGTTTAGCTTTGTATTTTTTTAAATAAATACATTTATTTACATCTAAAACTTATTTTCTTCTTATAATTTTAATATACCAATGGTAATGCAGATTGGGAGGATGGTATCTTTACTGGATCGTATCTCCTTGTGTTTTGTCCTCTTAATTCATTCATCGTTTAATTTCAATGGTCCCTTTAAAAACGATAGATAGAGGTTTAACTATATATGAAATGTTAATGTTTGTCTAGTTGTTCGTTTAGGTATGCGTAGATTGATTATCAGGAGTTCAAAACAATCAAATTTAATTGGGTAATTGAAAGAAATTTTGAATGACATGTTTTTATCGGTTAGCCAATGAAATATATGATATATCTACCACGTGACTTGCTATGTCTATTTAAAATGTAAATACCGCACAAGAGTCCCAACTGCTACCAACAGTCTGGAGCCAGTGACCACAATTGGGGTATGTTGGCTGAATTGGCTAATTCAGATCTGGTTAACAAACACGGCTTAGGCAATGGCGTAATGACAAGCAACGTTTAGATTCTGAATGGTGGTCTTTCACCAGGGCGATACTGAAAGTATCTACTAGGCTTACTCGGTTCCAGATTCTTTGATCATCATTTTTGAATTTACGCCACTTTTGGGCTAAGTACTAATAACAAATATATTTGGTTCATATTCCGCTGGTTTCTGACACCTTTAAGTACCTACGTACCTCACATCTCACGTGGCGGGAAAGTGCGCCCCGGCAGATAGTTTTATTGCCGCTCTCACATTATTTATTACGACTCACGAGTTTATTATTTTGGTCAAAACATTTTTCATCATAAGTTTTTTTCATCGCGGCAATGAAACGAACACAAGTTTTAATTTGCGCTGACGGTTCATAACCCTTGAACTTGCGACACGAGAGTAGGCACCTGCGTGGGTACTAGGGGAGTGATCATTAATTTTCATTACACTGAAGTTTATACGCTGACAACATCGGCTTATCAACTGTCAACAGGAGAAACGTAGATGTGCGTGAAGGCTTGGGGTTCAAGGAATGAATTTGCCCGTCGGCGATGTATTTCGACCTTGTTTGTTTGAAATCATAAAATAAACACAATTTTGTGAAGATGATTCTAAGAAGCTCCATTCAAATCAAAATGTTAGTATACAACGTCTATTGAAGCTAGTATACACGTTTAGTGGTCAATCGTCTATATATCGGGTTAATAATCTTCGGTTCCATGATACATCAATACACGCATGAATCCGCACACTTTTTAAATGTGATTGAAAGTCATTAAAAGTACTAAATAAAACTAGCCCGAAAACCTAATCTCACCTAATCTAATTAATCTTTTCTTATAATAATAAAAAATAAAAATGAATAAATAAATTTTAATAAGTTTTCGGGAAAGGTTTTTTGTACTTTTAATGACTTTATATTGCTTTAAAAAGTGTGCCGATTCTTACGTGTATTGAGATATCCTGTTACCATAATCTTCAACACTTATCTTACCCAATCAATTTTTTTAAGAGTAGGTTATACAGGGTGTTAGGAGACGTACCCGACGTAGTTTAACTAGTGATTCCTGGCGACGTTATGGCTATTTTTTTTCAAACACCACCATTTTTTTTCACATGTCATCACTGATTACTCTGTCCAGTAACCGCCCAAATACACCACCTCGGCCCTAACTGTCGGAGATGTACTTTATGTTTTTTTATGTTTTTAAGTGAATGTCTGATTTGGTGACTGAGGTGGAATCGCGTTTGGGTAACATTTAGGCGTCGTTCAATTCCTCGTCTGAGGAAGTTTCTATCACGACACGAGAAAAATCTTCCCCTTACTGTGAAGGTAGTAGGAGATTTTCAAATATTGTCAGGTTATTCGTAACCAGGGAATGCTTGTCTTTCTTTAAAAGATATATGACGGCCTCCATGGTCGAGGGATAAGGCTCTCGACTACGAATCCGAAGTTCGCGGGTTCAAATCCCGGCGTTCGCATGTAAATTTCATTTAATTAATTTGTGCTGTTCGATAATTAATTAATTTAAAAATAATATGAAGTATATTTGCGCAGGTTCCAGAGTGGAAGATACTCTCAGTATCGCCCTGATGAAAGACCACCATTCAGAATTGAAACGTTGCTTGAAATGGCCTTTAGGCATGTTTGGGGACCAGATCTGAATAGCCAGGTATTTCCTCCCCTTCCTATTCCCCTTCTCCTTCCCCACCCCAACACTTTCAGCCTCGCAACATTCTCCAATTGGGGATGCATAGTCTTACTGGCTACAGATGGTTGGGAGCAGTTGGGACTCTTGTGGGGTATTCATATTAAAAAAAAGATAAATTAATTAAAAGTCAGTCATGTATATGAATCGAAGATGGCTAGAAACATTTTTAGCGATTATTTTGTAAGCATGATCTTAAAATAAATGTTGCAATGCTTTTTCGGTTCTTCTGAATGCCATGGAAAACTTGACACCGGACTAAGAGCGGAAAGAAGAGGAAGCATTTAAAAAGTGACGCCTAACTGCTCCAGAACACTTGGTTTCCTTTTATTTCCTTTTCCAAGGTCCAAGCGAATTCGAGGAGTCCGTTTGAAGATGATTCAGAAAAAAATATCGTTAATTAATTTTATTCCGTTTAATGTTACGGAGTAAACGCGAAATTTCTACTAACTCTTGTTTTTTGGTTCACAATGAGATTACGTTTTGTATGATTTCTACATCGTATTAGTTAGAACCATAGATTAAAGAATATACACTAGAAGTGTCTTCCACGTAGATTTTAATGGAAGCCGGTGTGCCTTTGACTTAGTAGCTTTTGGTTCTAGCCCCGAGAGAGCCAATTAAAATACAACAAATACACCCCTTTATATCTCTTACCATATATTGCAGCACTGTACTCGTACGAGTATACTGCCATTCTATTTGATAGAAATGAAAAAATGATAAAAATATTTTTTGAAAAAGAAAGCCAGGTTTTCCTCGGTGCGACTCTCGCGATGATTGTTCAACGATTATTGTTGAACAATTAAATTTTGAACGATAATCGTAGTTCGCGTTCTTCATTTGCAGTGAATAAAGGAAAGTTGTGAACTGAATAAGTAAGTTGAGTGAACGTAAAAGATTATTATAGAAATGCCCTTTGGATGGAAGTCGACGAAATACTTTTCAATGTATGGGATAAGAAGAGCCAAAAACACTGTCTATTTCAGCTGAAAAATGGAGCGGGACTATATCAAAAATTGATCACTGCCCTTCTCCGCCATTTTTTCAATCGATCACGCCAGAAAATTAAGGAACCATCATGCCCGTGGTTCTCACAACAAACAACGTAAGAGACTGACGATTATATTCACCCTTCTCCTGTACGATTATTCAATACGTACGGCCGTCGTTAACGACTCTAGCGACAGTCGCTCGGAGGAAAACAGCTCCATAAGAATTAGTACTAGACTATTATCGTTGCACGACCATCATTGAACGATCATCGCGATAGTCGCACCTAGGAAAACGCAGCTTTAGATATTTAAAGGTCGGATGGACAGACGTTTGGATCGTGAAATATGGCCAAATCTCATTTCTCATCAGTTTTGAAACTAAATTAATCGTTCAAAATCAAAATTATTTTCTACCCCAGGTTCACCACAATACATTATCCAAAATCCATAAAATTCACTGAGGGGCTTTTATTATAAGAGATCTATAATAAACAGCGTTATAATTTTTTCACATGTTGTTCAGAAACTGAGTGGGTCGGGAATTATTTTCTGCTTCTGACGTAAATGTCAACGATTTAAATTTGATCGCCCGCGGCGTCGAGGAATTTCTGAAGCAGAAGTCTCTGACGTAGAATAAAGCTTCGAGGAAATATTGTAAATAATGTTAAAACTATTCGTACCCAAGGCTGAAAACATGTTTTTAACAGAGTTAGAGCTCACCGAGCCATTGCTCGTTGGCTCGAAGATTCCACGTATTTCCGGCGAGAGGATTGAGGTCTGAATTATTCACTCATAAATAATTAAAACCTATATTTAGGGTAGGTATTGTTACGGGTACAAAGCTTTGTCACGGTTCGGCAAAAATAAACAAATTTTAATTTTTAAAATGTTCGTCATTTGAGTTGTATAGCCATTACCGTTGGGAAAGGTCAGTTGAACATAGCAATTAACTTTACAACACTCAGGCTGGAAGCCTCATACATTCGTAGAATAAAAAAACAATTAATTTTAGAGCGGTGATTGAAATCTAGCTCGCAACCTCCTGACTGAATACACAGTTAGGCTACGGAGGGTACCAACATCAATCACTAAGCAACAATTATCTGCAAACCAATATAAACCAATATGTGGAATGATCTGCCGGCCTCTGTGTTTCCTCCATCCTATAACATTGGTCTCTTCAAGACTCAATTTCACTCCTTCCTATCCTCTAAAAGACCCTTCACACAGCATCCCCAAAGATGATATAGGCCTTGAGGGAAATTATTTCCCTCAGGGTCTCCTGTGTGGAGTTACTGTAAAAAAAAACTGATTCTTAAATAATATCGTCCAGTTTATTTTATTTTTTCATTTGTTGGTATGGTTATATTAATTGTTTTTGTGTTTAATTCGTAGAACTCAATTTAATTTTAAAAAAAAATTATGTAAATCAAATTTAATTTATTTTAATTTAATTTAAAATTTAAAGTATTTTTAGTTGTTATTATTGTGCCAGCTGTTTCAGCGTTCCAAGCCATTTTCAAACTGTGGTTAATCCACATTGTGACAAATTCTTTATAAGATTTAATTTACTCCCACTCCTTTAAAATTTGGATGGGTAATGATTTATTATCGATTTAGTTAGAAAGCAATTAAAATTCTGTGAAATTTTCAAATTTATAATGTGTTTTTACTCGTATTTAACTGACAATGTTTTCTTAATTGATTTATTTAAATGTGTTGTATTGTTTTGATAATGTGAACATACTGAGAAGCGGTGAGTATATAATTTTCCTTACTTTATTAATTAATAAATACACCAAATACAGACTAACACCGAAACCACTCAGCTGCACTTAAAACACCTCACCTAACAATTATTATTTTTTTAATCAATGTATTATAATGTAATATTTTGTAAATGAAATCCTCAGCACGAGAAATCCCAGCGAGCCTATCATTATTTATTATTTTGTTATAAAAAAAGAAGATAATAAAACACTATTATTATTATTATTTTTCACATTCGTGCCAGAAAATAGAAAGGGTGGAGTCAATACATATCTTATTGTAAAAATTCTGTGTAAAGTGCCAGGGAACATTTCTCCCTCTTCCTGTGTCAACTGTGGTTAGAGGTGCATAAATGTGGAGATGCTCTTCTCCAGGTAGCGGGTTCCCTATTGTACTATAGAATTGTATACTATGTTTTATGTGGCAGCGGCACTTGCTGATGGAAATCTTATATTTAAGCCCGCTCACCAAGGTAATGGCAGGTATACGACGGAATTTGGGTGGAGACGGATGGATGGTGGAGTCGATTAAATACTTAGGAATACACATTGTTCGCTGGAGTACTCGTATAGAAAAACTTACCACAAGGGTTCGAATTTAAGAAATTATTGCCCCACGGATGCAGTACCAGAAGCGCAACAATGTGTCTTCTGTAAGTTCCCTCCACTCGTACTGCATGCAGACGGAGATCGCATACTTTTCTTAGTCCCTTCATATACAATAGGCTACACCTATTAAAATATAATTAATTGAATTTTTCCAGAGGTTAACACATTCGCATAATGAATATCAGCGATGAAATGCCTCATCAAATTGAGGAATTGTCCATTACACAGCGATGTCTTCCGTACCGGCGTACCAGCGACGTATTACGTATTAACTACCCACCGTCAGTCACTTAGCTCAGTATTCCAGCGTCAATTATTCGATTGAATTATCTCAAATTAGGCCACGTTTCAACGAGCATTATATTGATTTGCGAAGGAAGGATAGCCGGGGAAAATAAGGGAGTTTTTGGGGAAATTTTTCGTGGTGTGGGAAATTAGGGGAGGAAATCTATCGGCGAAATTCTCAGGTGTATTTCGGGCGTGCGTCGTACCGGGCGCGGGTTGGAAATTGGATTGTTTTAAGTTCTTAGGCTCCACGGCCTCTTCGCAGTTTTGAGTACAGAACTTTGGCGTTATTAGATGAACACCTCACGCTTCATACACTTCTGCTGAAATTAACATTCTTTTTATAATGATGGTTTAAGTTATCAGGGTACAAGTACTTTCTTGCTTTGAAAATTCCAATTAAAAGTATATCTTTGGCTGGTCTCAGAAGTTACTAGTTCTAAAAAATAACTAATATGTATATCGAAACTGTACGATCGATTGATGCTTTCAGTGTCATCACAATCACAATCGGAAATTTCGCCTAACAAGATAATAATTTATTAAATTCCAGAAAATTTTCGGATAAACGTGACGTTTCCAAGAACCCATAGCACACATGCTGTTTGACGTCATTATTTATAAGATGAACTTAGATTTTTTTTGTCGTATTAAATTTACCCAAGTTTTGGATAATTTCCGAAATAATCAGAGTTATTGGTACTACCAATTGCGCTATCCACCGAATATTGACAAATACGAGAAAGAACATTAAACTTTACCCAAACGAAACTAATTGTGCCTTGCACAACCTACCCTTACTTAGCGGTCAACTGGAAGTATTTTGTGCAACTTTTGTCTACCTGTAAACTTATATGATATGACTCTTTTATGGGATGAACTCATGCCATATAAATTAAAATAAATATATACCTAGGCAATCGATAAAAAAGAAAAGTTGTTTGAAAAAACCTAACCCCGTGATCCCCAGGGACATTTGCAATACAGCATAGGTTTACAGAGACATAAGTTTAAATTAAGTACCCAACATTGTAGATTTATTTGAACGTAAAATATTGTTGAAAATTTTATTTAATTATGATTGCCATGCTTCGCCCATCGTTCACAATAAGCGAAAAAAACTACATTTAGAAAATACATACCTGTAAAGTTGTCGAAGAAACCAATTCATAATAGCATATATTGTATTACAAAAACACCTTAATTGAGGATTCCATTTTATTGTACTACCCACTCATTTTCTACGACAAAACCGATTACCTTCCTCTCGGTCATGAAATAAAGTTATTTGACCTAGAGTGAGTGTAGCGATATATTCGACAGAAAGCCACCACGAGAAGGGTACGTTAGGATTTAAAAAGTAATTAGGAGAAATATACTGAGACTTGACGTGATAAAAAAAGGAGAAAAAAATGGGAAATGAAGAGAATTGGAAATATATTGGGGTAGACGAATTAGACAGGTCCTTCATGGGTCAGTGATGAGGGAATTACACTTTCCTGTGGGCATTTATTTGCTACCATATTACACAGAGCATTGAGCAGCTAAACATAATAGGAACATATATAAATAATACAAGTAATACGATTTTCATTCCAGCTTGGTTTTGTGGGGTGTCAGTACAATCATTCCCTGTATTAAAGATATGCAATGTATTTATTTTTTTAAATATTTATAAAAAAATAATTACAGAGCATGTTCAATGTCTGTCTCATTGGGAAAATTCCCATGACTATTTAGACTATCGATTTTTTAGGTAGTTTTAATTTTTGTCTTCTCTTTGCACTGCGTGTTTTCCAATTTTCTGTGGTTGAGATTGGTGTCTCATGAGAGGGAGGCACCAATCGCAAATATGCACTATCGGCAAATATTATAGAAGCGCTGCAGGAACCGTGGGAACTCAAATAGTATCAGCTTTGGGTAATATTTGTAGAGTTTGTAGCAGAAGCGTGCAGAGTTTTTAAGGAGGAGGAAAAACAGGATATTTAAAAAAAACTCACCACGGACGATGTAAGCTTTTGCTAGGAATGGCTAAACTGCTGGCTTCAGCCGATGATTGTTGAGATTTCCCGCCACATCAAATATCTAAATAACCGCTTCATTTTTGCGTATTACAAACCAATTACTGGATAAATGAAATTAAAATATTTATTCGACTGCACAATTGCAAGAGAAAAAATCACCATCATATAATAATTGCGCCGTTAGTAAAGTTGTACCAATCAATAGAGGTATCAACAGATGGCACCGGTTGCCACATCTGAAAGTTGTACAGATAGGCACGGCCTTTGGGACAATAACACAAATGAGTCGTCTCTTGAATGCTCATTGTGCACGCATGTTTATTTTTGTGTAGAATATCGTCAACATTCGTATATGACATTTTGCATAGCTAATTACTGTTTTGACAGGTTATGTTAGGGCGATAGGTGCGGCGTGTGCGGAGCTGCGATTCGTATCTGAAACATCGCGTGTAGTTTTGAATGTACAGATTGATTTCTTATGATATTTTAATAAATTTTAATGTTTTTCATTTTCATTTGAGTAAGGCAGGGTAGGCAGTGCTTATATGCCACGCCTCTGGTTTGTAGTTGATTTGTAATTACACAAATTACAAAAACAGGCATTTTCTTCTTCGCCCGTTATTTGTGATGACCACAGATTCTGGATATTATCCATGTAGTCTCCAATATCTTCATGGATACGTAAATATAATGACAAGTCGAGATGTCGATAGTTAGATTATAATTATTGTTGCAATAT
>JAHDVE020003083.1:0-18699 GCA_022606495.2 Halesus radiatus | reverse complement strand
AAGAAACCATCTTGGACCAATGCAGAGCTGGTCCTTTGGGCAGAGTTTTTAAACAATAAAATCTCCTTATCTGGAAGGTTTAATGCGACCAACAACTGGGCTAAAGGATTTTATAACTGCGCCGACAGTTTCATAGAGCAGATCATGGAGAAAGGAAGAAGTATAAAACTGCGACTTTCTTTACGGTTTCACTCTGATACATTCCCTAGGCGTAGGCACAGGGTCTGGCGTCGGAAGCTGTCTCGTCCAAACAATCTTTGACTAACTACCTGATCGTATTCTTATGAACACTCCAGTGATGCCATCTTTCAAGCCCCCATATGTTTCATAGGCTAGCTACAACGCAGTCCTCTCCCTCAACGATCTAATCGAGCACTCAGACCTTAATTTGATGGCAGCACAAGTCCCGAGCAACGTGAGATGCACTTTGAGATTTCCCAACCACATAAATCCCGACATCGGAAAACTGGCCACGAATCTAGGGGCCTTCCCACGCTTACACTTTCTGATGGTCTCTCTTACACCCTTAACTGTCTCTGGATCTTGCTATCGAACCCTCACAGTTTCTGAACTCAACAACCAGATAATGGACGCAAAAAATGTGCTTTGTACAGCCGACCCTAGGCACGGCCGATACCTTTGCGCCTCTGCTATTTATTGTGTCCGAAAAATAGGTGGAAGAGCAGTATATTTGTGTGTTCAACAAAAACAGTTCCTATTTCGGAGATGGATTCCTAATAACGTAAAGGTGGCAATGTGTCGGTGTCTTTGCCGCGAGTGAAGTTAAGCGCCAGTCTACTGGGCAACTCTACCGCCATTCAGGAAGTGTTTCGACACGTTGAAAAACTATGGACAACACAGTTTCAACGGAAATCTTTCCAGTACAGATATTTGGAAGATGGCACGGACAGGATGGACCTGATTGAAGCCGGAGTGAACCTCAGGGCTTGGTATCTGAATACGAGATGTGCCAAAACGCCACGGACTCTGATGACAAATTTAACGAGGAGTAGTATTTTGGGTATTTTTTTTATTTTTTTTATCCAATATTTGAATTAAGTGATTTTTAATTTTTCATGCATTTACTGATGAGTTTGATTTTTTTGTTTAAAAAAGTCAACCAATAAATTAGGAGGATAAATCTTTAGAGAAACTGAATGGTTCAGAGCGTTTGGGAGGCAAATGTTTTGGAAGTTCAAATTTCAGGTTTATACAAAAATATTTTTGCTCGACCAAAGATCGATCTCGCTCCACTGAGGCACCATCGATACAGGATAGAAAAACGAATTACACAAATAAAATAAAAAATAAAAAATAAAAATATTTGCTTAAACAAAAATGTAAAAAACTAACTGATCATTTACTACTAATTTTTTCCTCTTTCTTTTAAAGATATTTTATTTTTTATTTTACTTCGAGACAGGGTCGATAATGGGATTGCTGTATATTATCCCTATTTTTCTATTTTCAATAATTTCATTACATCATGAAAAATGGTATTATAATTTTATGCAAATATTTACAAATGATCATATTTTTAACATTTTGGAATCCGCGCTCTCATTTTCTCTCGTTTCGTATCTTTTAGACTTCTCCGATCGCCAAAGTCATCAGTCCGCTTCTTAAAGCGAACTTCCCCAACCGAGAAAAATGGCTATTATCAGCCTTCTCAAGTGCAACCCTTCCAGATAAAATCTTGATCCGAGCCTGGCCACTTTGTTCCCTTTTCAAGAATGTGGTTTTCACCCCCTCTTTCAGACTTACGACCTCCACCTACACTTCCGTGACTACTTCGTGCAAATGCATCATACATTGCGTACCAGAAATCAGCATTGAAGAAAGACAAGTGAGACTGCAGAGCATTTATTTGCATACCAAGGGTCGGGCAAGCAGAGAATTGGGCACCTTTGGGTTTGCGATGATCTGGCCACGCTCCACTGTGTTTGCGCCTCTGATAATCAAGGATATAAAGTCGCCAGCTAAGGCGTAAGGGATTTCTTCGTCTTCACGATAGATGGAGGAAATGGGGATGGTGGGAGGAGATGAGCTTTAGAAACTTGAAGAAGTGTCGGGATAGAGGGCGACGGGCATGCCCTTGTAAATAAAGCCAGTCTCAATCTTGCCGTAAATGTATCTCATGCCTGACCTGCTCTGGATATCAAACACAGGAAGACGCAGGGGCAATTCAAAGTTTTAGTCGCTGGTCGTAACAGACTCTACCAGACTTTCAAACCATTGTAAAAGGGACGGACAATCTCCGTATACCCTTGTGTCATAATTCTTTCCGATAAGGGCATCGTACGGCAAAAACTCTATCCGCTTAAATCCAGTTAAATATGGCAAGATTTGCTGTTTAATCGAGTCGAATTTCTTTCGATCAAAGTGAACGAACTCCATTTTGTTGATCACAACCCCCACCCTTTCCACGCCGAAACCCTTGGCGAGTCGAATCAGTTACTTGAGAGTCCCGCCCTCCATGGCTGCCTCGAGCTCACCCGTTCTCGCACTCACGACGATCAACGCGATGTCAGCAACTCGCAAGGCCAAAATCATGTTTGCCGCGTAGTTGCGATGGCCTGGCGTATCGAAGATGTTTAACCTGCACTTAGGCACCAATTCTTCGAGAGTGTATTTCGAAAATTAGAGGGTTTTGCCTTTTTGCTTCTCGCTCTCATAAATGTCTGTGAAACCGCTGAGTTGAACTGTTTTTGAAGTCTAGTCAATCAAGTCCGGTGGGGTTGTAGTTAGAGAATGGGGCTGCTTCGACAAAATACTTCCGAGCAGCGTTGACTTTCCGTGATCGACATGTCCGACTATAACTATATTTAGAGCTGGTTTTTTGAGAAGTGACTATTGGGCCTTGTACTTCGACAGGATGTCTTCGAGTTCCAGCTCCACCTTCTTGCTGAGGGGATTGAGTTCTTCGATTTACTGTTCGTTATTATTCTGGGTGGGTTTGGGTTTCTTAACTGTCTTGTTGGTCTCGATGTAGACAGGCAATGGGCCTTGTTGGTAGTTGGCCTGCAGTCGATCGTAGACGGCCCTGCATTAAGGCTGAGCCTGCGAGAGTTTATCGATAAAGGTGAGATACGAGTTGTAGTGACTGTTTCCACGAAACACCTCCTCTTGTATGTATATCTACATTTCCTAAACGAAATCCTGAAACTGGGCCTGCGATGGTGTTGGGTGTATTTAGGGGTGTTTGTTGCTAGTCTGTACATTCGCAGAAGTGGCTGTGGTCTGGAGTTCTGGCTCTGTCTTCATGAGCAGCAGGTTTTCCAGTAAAGTACCAAAATATATTTCGTAGACCTCGTAGAGTTTAAATGCCGGTTGAGTCGGAGTGTGAACAGCGTTATCGCAGGGTATCCCGAACGAGATTATTGGTTCGGGATCATTCTAGTCGAGGAGATCCATCCAATCATCTGCTAATTATTCTGACATCTGACAATACTTTTTCTATAATGTTTATTATTATCTACTTGACTTTACAGATTTATATGCCAATATTTTTACGATGATAACAAATTTATTTTGTTTAGATTTAAATTTGAACTCTTGAAATTTTTATACATTTTCAATTACATGAATTAGTATTCTGAGTTTAATTATGATCTTTATATGTCCCGATTATATTTCTTTTAAAACAATCGAGATGCGATTATTTGGAATATATACCATATGGCTGAGTTTATACCAAATGAACGTAAATTCTGACCAAATCTCAGAGATGTGTTCATTGATTTGAAGATCGACAACTCTATCATAATCCATTAATAAAAACTGCAAGCATCAAAAATATTTTGAGTAAAATATCGAACTTTAATCTACTCGCGTTGGAGAACTGTCGAAAAATACCAAAGCTTCACCATCAAGAAGCTTGATAAAATCTGAAGATGTGCCCCTACTTAAATAAATATTCAGAGAATCAGCCATAAATAATAAACAACTAACATAATAATAAAAAATATTTAAGAAAAATTCATGCGTTAAAATAGCGGAGGAAAACGGAAGATAAAAATATATTTTTCTTATCATTATTTTGCCTGTAAATCCGGTTCGACTGATATTTTGGCGAACGCAGGGACAGTATAGACATTCTTCCCGTGAGATGAGCCAGGCCAGATCGTCGAGACAGCCGAAAGAACGTTTCCTACTTGCTTAGAAATAACTGGAATCACAGCTGCAGCAACATGGTTACTCGCAGCACTTGTAGTGTCGATAGCAGACTTGGCCAACGTATTGATGCGAAGAACAAGGGGCGAGAACAAATGAGCAGCATTGCTTGCTAGATTTTCAAGTTTGGTGTGTTCACACCGACAGGTTTGAATAGTCAGTGCAAGCAAGATAACTGTGAAGTAGATGTTCATTTTTATTGAGACTATCTGGGTTTTGTCAAATTTTAGTTTGAATATGATACGTTTACGGGAACAAAATTTATGTACTTCAATTGATTGTTTTTACTGAGAATAGAAGGATTATCACTTATTAGTTATTTGAAAGACTATATATATTTTTTGAAATATGACATATTTTCGAATATTTCTTAAATACATAGGTTTTTATAAAAATATCGACTGATGCCATTATACATTATAAATGTTATTATTTATTTATAGTAAAATAATGGAGAAATAAACAAATAATACTTTCAATTGAGAAATCAAATCATGGACAAAAAAACTAAACTATCCAGTGGTATAGATAAAAATTAATGGTTGAAATAAAAAAGATTGAATTTTAGATTGACAATTAAATTTGTGGCTAGATTTGAAGTTGTTGTTTTTTTTTTTGTTTTTTTTGATGTTGAAAAACATAATCAAGATATTCCTTCGTCCAGGAGTATATTATTGTATTTTAGTGTGGAAAACCCAATCTTTACAATAGGTTTGTATTATGCAGATAGAGGGGTATTACAACCCTATCAATTAATATAAAATCTATAACAACAACATTTGATTATAAGTAAATCACCGACTTAAAATGGGTCTTACTGCGCATTATCATCATTTTATTTGGTCTTCGAACTTTAATTCCGACAGCACATTCTTATTTTTTGGGATATTTTTAAACTAGCCTCAAGGATATCTTTGGTCAATATAAAAGAATAAGTGTTAGGCCAAATCTAAAGTCAGTTATCTATTTAGCAGAATCTTATTTGTTATGGCATGTGATAAATAAGATATTTGTTTATCTAAATTTTAATTAGATATTGATTAAAAAAATATATAAAAAAAAAAAAAAAAATTACAAAATGGATGAATCACACAATTATTTCATCAAAATCAATGGTGTGCCGCATTCCACTGACAATATCTAGATGGGGGTTATGATTCACGAAGTATGGCCTCTTGGATTCGTTACCTACGGAGGACCTCTCGCCCATATTGGACTATTTCGATAAAAATTTGTGAACAAACTCAAATGGTACATACATTTACACACGACTACAAAAAACTAAACAAAAATATTAAATAACAATTGTCTCATATCGAATGCAGGATTGACGATGATCGTTTTACTGAGTTAACGGCACTTTGTCAATCCATACCAGGCCCGACATCGACGCAGCTTCTGATCTCCCTTTGCACTTTGGCAACCAATTCGATTTTAGGAGGCTTCGTCGCTTTTCTCCTCTTCTTTGGGCCTTCGTTTCTCATAATGTCTTTCGCAGGGATCTTCTTAACCGATTTTAAGATCGAAGGAATGTATTAATAAAATAATTACAAAAAAAGCATAGATAATATATTTTATCAGTAGTTAATATTATTTGTTATTATTTTTTTAATGATAATGGATACATATTTTTATATATATATATCCTCCAAAAATGATATAAAACATTAGACGGACTGGCGACAGTCATCATGCAAAGTTCCTATCCTAACATACCTTTATTATTTAGAACTTATTTTTATATACATATTTATTTGTATTATTTTATTAAACTTTATTTTTAAATAAAATTGGAGAGATTTTGAGTGTGTTCGATTTATTGGCAGGATTCAAATGTGCAGCCGTGGCTGTTGTTCTCCAGGCATTTTGGGGACTCTCTAAGAAGTATCGTGATTCTTGGGATTCCATCATCCTCTTCTGTATATGTGGCTTCATCTATTTGCTTTTCCAAACAAGTAAGTCATAAAAATCGCTAAACCAAACTCAATTATTTTTTATGGATGTTTATTATTATTATTATTCATCTGTATATTTTAGTATTAATAATGTTACTAATCTTCATCGCTGCGACTATCTACTACCTCTACTTAAAACCGATCTCCAATAACAATAATAACCTTACTGAAAGATCTAAAAAGAAATTCGTAGAATCTTGGGTCATTGGCAAAAACTCCATTTTTCTATTCGTTGGCTTTCTAGTCCTCTTTAGTTTCATCAAATAATTCACCACCTCCAAAATCCTTATCGAAATGTCAGTGTTCTATAGGATCGGGTCTATCATCATCGGAGGAGGACACGTGATTCTGCCAATGATGTGGACAGAGTTTGAAAAGTACGAATTCTTTACGGAAAGCAATTACTGGGATGGTTTCTCGATCGTCAGCTGTCTGCCAGGACCCATGTTCAACCTTGCCTCCTACATCGGGGCCCTTATTAATGGGCTAATTGGGTCCATTCTGTGCTCGATTGCACTATTCACCCCATCCTTCCTGACCATCTGGGCCGTGATGCCTTACTGGAACGAATACCGCACCAACAACCGCATCCAACAGATCATCTCAGGACTTTGCTGCGCATCAATCGGGTTCATTCTGGCTGCTGTTTTTCTTCTGTGGGTAAACGCCTGCTACAGACCCCATGAAGTTGGGTTCACAATATTGATGACTGGGCTAAGTGGGGCCTGCTTCTACTTAGTAGAGCTGAAAAAAATTGATATCCCTTACGTCATACTCGGAGGAGGGGTCATCTACACTATCCTGAAAGCTATTTTTAAACTCTGATTTTTAGAGAGCGAATGATTTCTAAATTATCCTTTTTATCAAAATATAAAAAATATATTTACCATAAAAAAAAGAAAGCAAAATATTTAGTTTCATAATGAAATATTATTATTATTATTTTTTACAGCAATAAAGTAAATTAGGTAGATGTATATTTTTTAAAAATGTAGATATAGATAGGGGTTTTTTAATAAAAGTAATGCATTATATTTAAAATTAATCATAAATAATTTAAACAACAGAAAAACAATCAAAACTTAAAGAACACACACAATTAATCTCGATTAAAAAAAATAATAATCAGATTGGCTTTCTTTATTTTAGTTTAAAAAAATGCAATTAGAACGAGATGAGTTTTCCTTATACCACTGGTTGCTCACTTCTAAAAGATGGTTCCTCTATGCTTGCTTCGCGGCAGTCGCTTCGTTCACCATATACATCTCGATTCTGCGAATCAGCTACTGGACCTCCGTGTCCTACGTCCCCTTCCAAAACTGCATGGACATCTACTACAATTTCGCCAACCCTGAAGAACAGCAATTCACCAACAAAACAGTCCTCGCCAGATTCATCCCCACCACAGATCCCACATCTTCGCCCTGCTCCATCTCGGAATAGATTTTCTCTGAAGGAGGTGGATATTCAATTTTCCAGGACGAATATCTTGAGGCCCTCCCTACTTCTGTAAAGAAGTCAAGGTCCATCAAAGAAATAGTAATCAGGTTCAACCTCAACCTCGTCATCCCCGCAACGCTGTCCTGGTACTTCGGGGAAACCTGCATATTTGTTGACCAGTTGGCGACGGAACTGAACAGGAAAAATATCGGTAAAGTCAACGTGCGAATCAAAGACTGGACAAATTAATCGTTCGTCGTAAGTAACACCGTATCTCCATGGTATATTTCAATCCTCGAGAGACTGTGGGCTATACTTAACGTCTATTCTAGACTCGTCATCAGCAGTTGCTTCTGCGGAGTCCTAGCCACCAGCATTATTATTTTGGGAAAGGCGATCCTTGGTGGTTTGCAAACTTTCTTTCCATGCGTTCCCTCCGGATATAATTATCTCGAATAGCATATCAACAACCTATCCGCTCAGCCGAGCAGATAGTACCTCAGAAAATATCTTCTGTTCGGTTTCGTCAGCTTTGCACTCGTGATGACTTTTGGGGTTTCAGGCTTTGTCACCTTCATCGCCCAAGTCATAGTCAACACTTTTTTGGATGACTTTAATAAGCAAGGTATAATATTTTTGGTGATTCTGGAATTCGCAAATATTATCTTCATGCGTACACATACTTCAATCAGATTTGGACCGCATCTAATCCTATTCAGCTATCGCGTGTGCTACTTCATCAAAGAAATCTATCCCTACCGGCTGCCTCAATTCTACATCCAAATATCTTTTAGTACTGGCCTTGCTGTCCTCCTGATTTTGGCTCTGACTGTCGAGAGCGAAATGCTGGAAGAGGATGACATTAACCCCTACAAACCCACCCCTGAAAGACCCAGACTCAAGTTCTTCCCTGTGTACAACCTGGGCTGGCATAATGCGCTTCCTCCGTTATGGACATACTTTGTCCCTCTATTCCCGAGGAGTTACTTCAACCAAAATGAACTATCATATGTAGATTCCAACCATTAGCTGCTATACAATCAATTAGCAGGACTTACGCATATTCATCAAGATGTTGTTGTTGGTCCTGAATAGTGAAAGAAGAATAGAGTATACAAAATAATAAATTAAATAAAAAATGAAAGAAATTGATATATTTTTTTTTTTAATTATTTCGTTTCTTCTATTACTCTTTTACCAGGATTAATGACATGTATATATGTATTTTATATATTGAAAAAATATGTTTTATTTGTTCGTAGCAATATCTTTTAATTTTGTTTTATATAAAGATATATATTTTTTTTTTTACTAAATATCTTACTTTTTATTTTGAGTTTTATTTGTTCAAAACAAAACCTACGATAATGTTATGATTTTTTTTAGGGAATAATAATATTAATTTAATTTTTGTGAAAAAATACATCTATATAAGTAGACAATAAATAAATAAATATATCCTTAAAAAAAGATGTAATAAATATAACTCCAATAACCAATAACTCCAGAACTAGTAGAGACGACAGAAGAACGTGTTCCTGAACAACCTCAGCATAGTCGATTCACTAAGGGGATGACTTTGGGAGACTACATCAAGATAACCACTAAAACCAAGCTGAACAAGGATCGGGGTGACAGTAACAACAATAATTATAATACCAGTAACAATAATACTTTGCAAGGGAAATAAAGTGACGATAACTATAACAATAACGACTCTCAGAATGATAATAATAATAATAACAACTAAAATGGCAACTAAAATTAGTAACTTGATATAGAGTGTCTGATGGGGTAGTTGGAGGTGGAACCACCCTCCAACAAAATGGAGACCTTCGAAATACAGGAGACGGATGAAGACAACTACGAGGAATCCAGAGAAGGCAGGCCCCATAAAAATAACCTTAATCAGAATATTTATCATGATGGTGACGACAACAATCATAATAGTAACAACAATCTACTAAGTCACAGCAACAGTATAACAAACCATCACTACAACAATAATTCTACCCAAAATAACAATAACAATGTTGTCAATACAGAAACATCTGATGAATTGCTAGTGAGTTAAGGACCTGATCTGGTCAAAGCCAGTAAAATACCCGAAAGGAGCTCGTTAATCTTGGGGCCTTTGCAAACTAGAAGGGATTCTTTGCCGATCCACTCAGGCACTACCCACAAGAATGTTAAAATTCGAAATTTGTCAAATAGCCCCTATAAGAAACAGTCCCCTTCGAAAGATACTGACATGTTCAGATCCTTATATGGAAGCTAATTTAAGCATTTTCAAGTAATAAAATATAATCATTTTAAATTAATTTTAAGTATGTCAAATTAGGACATTACATTTTTTAGGATATTCTCCTTTTTTTTAAAAATATATATATTTCTTTATACATAAATAATATATTTATCCAAAACTTTAATTTAATTTAACACAAATATAGAAACCGCAAGTATAGCCAAGTTCAATACTTCATAGTACAGCTTATGCGAAAGGCATGTATCCGAAACAAAGCAATCCAAATAACAATCCCATCAATAACCCCAATAACCTCCACCATCCCAACTCTAACAATAACATTAATCTAAACCACCCAATCAACGTCAACGGAAATATCATAACGAACAACCATAACAGTAATCCCATCAAACGAGACTAGAAGTACTTTCAGGCCAAGAACAAGAAGCACATGCAGGAAGTCCAGAACTACGAGCTGATGGTGAATCACAAGATGAGTAAATACGGACTCAAGTTTGTTGTGGACGTACCGAGTGTCACTACTTTCAGAGTGTAAGGAATCAAAGACAAGTATTATTAAAGAAAACGTACTTTAACCAATACGAAGTATTGATAGTAATTTCATGATTTTTAAAAAAGCAAAATAAGCTGTTGAATAAAAAAGTTTATAGAAGATTATTCCATTTAAGTATTTACCATGTTCCCTCCCACTTTTTCTTTTTTGTATTTTTGTTATTTGTTTATTTATTTTATATTTATTGAAATAAGGGAAAATGTATCCATACGAATTTTTATTTTTAATTATAATTATTTTATTCATATTTTTATACTTCATTACTGTATATATCTTCAATAATGAATTCTCGAAGCTAGCTCTTTCGCCAATTTGTTGCTTTCCGCTAACTCTCCCAGACTTCCTTTGATGCTCGTCACTCCCGGTTCCGGAGCACTGACTAGCCTGTAAGTGTTATAGTCAGGGTCCATGATCTTTTTCCATCTCGCACAAATGAACGCCAAGCTGTTGTTTAAGAGGTAAAAAGGGTAGGACTGATTTTTTTCCACAGCGCTCAGAAGAGGGTTCCATCCACTCAGGCAGGCTTTGTCTGAGTAGGCGTAGACTGTAGTCTCATGCACATCGTAGCAGACGCTCTCGTGGTCGTCAGTGAGGTCACGTCGAGACAACTCCGAGATGACTTGGTCGATGGTTTTCGAGGAGGAAAACGCTTTATAGGAGTTAACGAGGGTAAAGAGGTTGGAAGTGCTGAAATAAGATAATTTGCTGGAGATCTGTGGTTCTACATGAGTCTGCAGCCATTCTGGCGATATTCGGAGTTCGCTGCCAACGGTGTATAAATCTGCGATGGCTTGGGCTGTCAGCTCCCCTCCTCCTTGGACAAACTGGACAGAGTTTTTGAGGTTGAAATCGACGGTGGCCTGGAGGAACTGGATGTCGTAGATCAGGTCTTTTTTGTAGTTGGTGGTTTCGTGTGCGGGGAGGTGGTTTCGGAATTTGTAAAGTTGATGGATTAATGAAGGCAGAGGGTAAATGTTGCCGACTTGGGGATTATCTGTTCCTGGGAGCGGGATGCAGATGCGGGTATTTAAGAGGAGACGGTTGGGGCGTGTGAGCAGACCATTATGCAGAATACGTTCCAAATTTTTAAAGTATGACATTTGTGTTTTTTTTTTCGTTTGTTATTATTATTTTTATAAATATATTTTTTTTTTTTTACAAAAACAATAATAATAATCATATTTATTAGTAATAAACATATAAAATCAAACTAATCGAAAAAATATGATATCTAGACATTATTTGTATTCTGTGATAAAAAAAATATATATTTTAAAAGTCAATAATAATTACAAATGAAACCTTAAAAAAACAAAAAAGTTAAAATAAGAAAAATACTAGATTTATGAATAGCACAGTACCAATAATATCAAAAATAATTAACATACAAAATAATATAGTATACAAAGTAATATTTTAAAATCTTGTTTTAATAATAATAAATTATAAGAGCTGAACAAGAAACCCTGAAAAAATATGCAATCTGGTATAAACGTTGATGTTCTGCGAAACTTTGTTAACTCTGACGGCATCAGCCCTGACATAGAGATAAATCCTACATCTTTTATCAGCTGCGATACTTGTATGGGCCGATATACTTAATCCCAACTGCCTCCGACCCTACTCGAGTGCGGCCATTTCATCTGCAACATTTGCAGAACCTACTTGCTACAGAACAAACAAGATAAATGTGCATCACGGGACTGCACGGGCAAGCTCAGCACCCCCAAAGTAGTTGGCTATCTGAGAGGGTTCGAGACTCAGGGACTCAGCATCGTTTCTGGCAAAGTACGAGTGGTGTCGAGGCATATCATGGGGCACCTCAACTATTCTTCGGAAGTCAAGTCTAGCACTACTTTCAGGGAGTACTTCCAGAGCCTGCCGGTGGGAGGCATAGAACTTGACAAATATCTGCTGATTTGGAATCATTCTCAGTTAGACCACAATAGCAGCAACTTCGATATGATGATCAAAGATCATAAATAGACATTATCTGATAATAGACTTGTAATATCTTAACGATTCAAGGGGGGAGTGACACGAATAGTATAAAAATGATTTAAAAAAAGCTAGAAAAATAAGATACATTGTGTATGTGCATTGCAGATGTACATCGATATTTTTTTATATATATTTTTTATTGTGAAAGCCACGACAACAATACATTACATGTTAATATTAGTGTAGTATAGTATACACATTTTATATTTTGACAAAAATGCTAAAAAAAATAGAGTGATTATATATTTACAAAATCATTGCAATAATAACTTATCATATCATTGGATTTTATTTTGCATATATATATTTTTTTTATTTTGATAGTTTATTGATATAATATTTTTTTACATTAAACATTTAAAAAACCAAAAAATAAATAATAAATTATCACTTACAATAAAATAATAGCTTTAATACTAATATCAAAATATTTTTCTGTTTATATCACATCAAAATCTGTGATGGTCCATTTAAAGTCTTAACTTGCGTAAAATGGCCATAAATTGGAACGATCTTGATTTCAGCCTTGATTTGCTTAAGATTTTTCTCGAGCTAGGCGATACCGAAGTGGATGAGACCTGGTTAATGTTTATTATCAAACATCCCCCAATGGGTTGGAACAATTCGGGTGCATCCTAATTCAGCATGCACTACTTTTACTTTTTAATACTCTTTGGGGGTCATCAATCTCAAAGGTATGAATGCGATATCTATCTTGATGTTGTAGATACTGATGTGCTTCTTCAGTTATTCTAAATGATTTGGGTTGACGCAGCAGAGAAAGAGATAGGTGAATCTTTCTGGCGTCATGATGATATAACTAGTGCGTTTCTCTTCAAAAGATGGAAACCTATGTATCATTGTCCCAATTCGAGATGTGATTTGGGAATCTTTAGGGCAAAAGGTCAACGTTTACGCGTTTAAATTGGTAAAGTTCCAATCAGATGCTAATAGCTATAATTTATTACTATTGTTGCTGTTTTTTTCCACCAAATTACAAATATAATCCTTATCTTTTTCTTAATCTATTTGGGTGGTAATGACAATACTTAAGTTTGGAATATTTAGTAGGTCTCGAGAAAATGGACTCAATTAATTGGTTATGTCATCCTAGAAGATGGAGGGAACGAGACGCCCAGAAAGATTTCTGCTGAAATACGGGTCCACAAGAATAGCGTGCGTAGAGTGTTGGATGAGAATAGTTGAATGCCCTAAAAAGTGAATCTTGGCCATTGTTTTTTGTTTTGGGATTTAAAAATCAGGCGTGCTTGCGGTTGGAGTTTCCAAGTAAAATGATTGACCATGTAAAGTATAAATGAATGGTGGTATTGAAGTCTAGATTTATATCCTTGCCTCCTTTAGAGCTTATTCGAGGTCCTTAACAGGTTCTTTTAAAGTCTCTAATGCCATTTGAAAGGTGCCCCAATGGATTCCCAGACTTAGTTTTGACCTTATTTACAAATGTATCTTGACTGCTTCAGTTGGGTCAATGTGCTGGAAACAAAGAAATTATTTCGGCTTGTAAGCTCCAATAGGTATTAAGGTCAGATCTACATCTATGTACTTTTTACCGATTTATTTGAACACCTCACAATAGCCAGTATCTCCAGGATAAAAAATCTTCTTTCCGATCGGTGTTTAAACAAGAAACCCTCCCCATAGTCTTTTGTAATGATCCATGAGTCCCCTTCCTGACCAGTGGCAAGCAGGTAGGAAGGTAATTTTGTAGGAATTTTTTTTTTAATTTGTATAAATTTCAGTCTAGTTCCAGTCCATACACTTTATGTTTTTCTTGGACTTTTAACTAAATAGATCTCGTGATTATAATCCGATATATACCTGACTGTTGTCCCTTTCGATTAAATACTCGATAGCAGCAACATCACAGTGGTCGTGATGGTCGTGGCTGACGAGAATTAGATGGATCTTCGGTAGCTATTTCAGAGAAAGCGGCAAAGGTACCATTCGTCGATACTTGACAGGATAAACTCCGATATCATCGACGAAGACAGGATCAGTGATAATATTGGTCTACCCATCCTGGACCAGCACAGTAGCGTGACCAATCCAGGTCACTTTAATTTCACCTACTTTTACCTTATTATTCATATACGGAAGCGAAATCAGTTTTGCCTGTAATATTGATTCTTTGCTTGGCTGTACTTTGATGTTATTAAAGAAGAAACTAGCAACATTTTTTATTCCCAACTTGCGCTTTTTCCATTCCGCAAAATTGTTCTGGAAAGTTTTAAATCCGAACATATTTTGTTTGTATGGTGCACGTTCTTACAGAATGTTTGATGAATCGATATTCTTAACCTCTTCTGGCTAATCATATTAATTAGTATTACTTTACATTTTATTAGTTTTTTTTATTATTATTATTATTATTATTAAGTTTTTTTTACTATTCTTGTTATTATATTTATTACCATCTATATAATAATTGTTTGCTCTCTAAATAAATCATTAATATATATGTGTTAAAAGTTGTTGATATATATATGTATATTAAGGATAGTATAACCAAAATGTAGATTCTTATTAGCAATGTATCGATTTATCTACCATCCTCTAATATCCTTTTTTTATTGTTTGTTGTTTATTTCGTTAATAATTGTATTTACTTCATTTTTTATTAAATGACTAACTAAATCGATTCATCTTTGAATACATCACGTTTTTTTTATTGTAAAAGACAAGTATAAAATTCATTATTGTATTTAGATTTACCTGACTCTGGACTCAGTAGGCAAATATTCCCCATCTGAAACAATAGGTCAAAAGTATATATAAGGGTTAATACCCTTTATACAATATATTTTTTATCTAGTATATTGGTTTGGTAAATATATATATATTCATATTTTTTGTAGCGATCCATATTAATTAATATATATAGATATATAACCCAATATAAATTTAAATTATATTTTCATCATCATCAAAATTCATCTTCGAACAAAAGTAAACGAAAGGTTATGCTTTCCATCAAGCAATTTACTGCTGTACTCTTTCATGAATGAATCTGCATCTTCTTTGTGAACGAAAGTGATTTTGACGTCCATCGGCATTTATTTCGAATAACTGATCACTCCCCAGTTTTCGCCCGTCAAGAATGTCTTCACACTTACTACTTTCCGTGATTTTAACAAATTCTAGAAACAAGGAATCGAAGTGGATTAGTATTTTTTGTAATAATTTATATAATACTTATACATATATAACATACGACATAATCTTTATAACAAGGTATAGTTTGATTTTAGATGTTTAGTACATAAATGTCTTCCGTGGAGACATCGGTCACAAATCCTTTAACAAGAAGTGTGTACTGCTACGCCCTAGCATTGTTTTTGTGGTGTTCGCTGTGGTTCTCCCTTTTTTGATAGTTATTGTGGTCCTGCGGTTCGGATCCATCACTTTCTTATCTCCTTCTGTTGTGGTTATGGTTCTTTTCTCGCCTCACATATTATTTGTGGATAGGTCTATTTCTTCGCACCTATATCGTTTATGAGAATATAAATTAAAATATAGTTTGATAATATTTTTAATGTTGGTTTTCGCTACATCTGGTTGGTCGTTGTTTCGGTTGCGTTTTTAGTGTTTGTCCTTTTTGATGAGGTCGTCCAGACTTAGGTTTTAGTTGTCCATATGTTATTGTAATAGTAGTAGTAGTAATAGTAATGATATTTTTTTAGTTATATAAACAAATATCGATATAAATCAAAAATATTATTATCTGAATTAATTAATAATAATATTTCAAAATAACTTTTTCAAATTTTATCATGGATAGATATGTTTTTTTATATACAAGCTCGAATAATTAATTATGACTTTTAAACAAATTTATGTTTTTTTTAGCTAACTAATTATTCCTACTGAATCCATGCATAAAAAACATATATGGTTGCCTTTTTCTGATATTATTAAAATATAAATATCATTTTTTACTCATCCTTATTTTTGGAATAAAAAAAAATATGAAAAAACAACTAAGAAAAAAATATTGAGATATAATCAAATATTGTAAGGAACTTGGCTAGCTTTGACTAACCTATTTTGCTGCTAAATTAATAGGCAATACAACTTTCTATTGACTGTCGAGATATGGGTGTAAGCTCCATACTTCATCTCTGTTTTCTTCAGTTCTTCCTCTATGTGGTTAACCTGCAATCGGTTTCCCCGCAAGAACGGCATCTCAAGTTTTAAGTCTTTCAGTCCTTGCTCGTTCAGGATGTTCTGTTCCTCCAAAATACGGCTTTTCTGGATGATTATGGTGCTCCCTGTCTCATCGATTTTAGTTTTGCCTTTTGCGATTATCTATTTTTAAAAGTGTAGCTTAAACTCGTTGATCCGCGACACCAGCTCTTCGGTACCACGACTTTCGACCCCTTTCTGCACCACCAGCCCGCTGAGCACCTCAAGAATATCGTCGGCGATCAGTCGGTGTTCATAGTCCACCTCATCTGTGAGTGGGTGCAGCTTCTTCACCTTCATGAACACTGTGACGAGGTCTTTGTTGGATTTGCAGGCCGACTTGACCAAGACAGATATCTTGGCGTCGGAATAGCCGTAGTTCTTGAGATGCTCGTAGTAAGAGAGGATCATCACGATGGTGCTCTCGAGCTCGTGGTGGCAAGATTACTTATAAATCTTGAGGATGTTCATCTTCTGGCAGTTTCCTCGGATATTCTTAGTCTCGAATACTGCTGATACGTGTCGGTGCAGGGCGTTATCGGGAGATGGTATTACTGCTTCTTACTGGGACGGGCGTTGTTTTTGAACCGAGAAAATAGATTTTTTATCACATAGAGTTACCGGATTTGGGTACCTCAGTTTCTTGAGTTTGTTGTTATTGCGAGTCTTAAAAGACTTGAATAATTCATCAAAGGCTTGTGGACTCGATTAGAGTTTTGGGAACTGCTCAGTATGTTGCTGCTATAGACTCAGTTTTGCCAATTGCCTTTGTAGCCTCCTTTCCCTCTTGACTATCACCAAATAATTCTCAAGAGCGTGACTGCTTTCGTAATCTTGCGCAACTTCTGTCTTTATGTGCCTCTTTCCCTTGTAGGCCTCTTTTCCGAGTTTTATTTTACCGTCTAATCGCTCTGGTGCTTTAATTTTTTAATTTGATATGGACCTTCCGATGGCATGTTAATTATTTTTTGCAAGTTCTTTGAGAGGTTAGTGTTTTTGCTGATGCTCGGTATTTCTTCTTATGTCTGTTAATCGACTATCCTGTGGACGACTGCCCTGAACAAGTTCTACCTGGTACTTTGGTTTGGGAGGAGTCAGGCCGTCGGGGGTGGCGTTATGGGAACAGGGGATGTGACACTTCTCGGGAGGGGTGAAGAGGGAGGATGTCTGAGAATGGTTGTAGGAACGTTTTGCTTTTTTCTTGTGCTTAACCTATTCGTTGGTATTGACTTGAAATGGATTTCTGAAGATCGGTTATTAATGGGTGAAGAGTGTGAATATCGGACTCGCCATAGATTGTGAATAGAAAAGTATTTTTTTAATATGGTGGTGTGAACTAATATTTATTGTTATATAAGTTAAGATTTATAAATAATTTATGTAGAATATTAGAAATTGACCTTATTTTTTTTGTTCTGACTAGTTGGGATTTTAAATAAAAAGTATATTTTAAAAGGGAGATCCTCCGAGTAGTTGATAAACAAATATTAATAAAATATAACCAATAATATAGATGTAGGGATTGGAGAAATAAGATAAAAATAGAAAAAGGACAATTTACCCATTTTTATTTGATCATATTACAGATATCTCAGTATTTTATGTATAAAGTATTTCCACATTCCACTCTTAAAACCCTTAATTTAGCATTTATCCTTCTTTCTTAAATAAAAGAAACAGTTCCTTTTTTTAACTGGAAGCTAGAGTTTCCAGCTGGATCTGTATTATTTTAGGAAACTGGAAAAGATACTAAACTTGATTTCTTCAAGCATAATAACTTATTATGAGTATTTTAAAAAAGTCAGAATCGTTTGTATGCGCAACATACCAAATAAGGATTATAGGAGGTAATATTCGTATTGGAAATAAAATATATAGACTTCATCAGACCAAAACAATTAAATATACATATACATATGCCGAATTACATATAAATATAATAAAAAAAAAAAAAAATTAAATCCCTCAATTGTCTGAGAACTAATCCCCCAATATCATAACCGAATGGAGCCGACACTCTTAACCCATAACGACTCGAACTCAAGTACAACCAAAGACACTCACCAAATGCCGCGAAGAGCGAACTCCAAACGAAAAACTCGGGACCT